>JAMJFZ010000239.1:34667500-34672500 GCA_026225945.1 Cricetomys ansorgei | reverse complement strand
CACACACACTTCAAAAATTGAATTCTGCATTTGAGATACTAGCCTAGCGTAGATAGTAGGACACGTGTGGCCTTGGCTCTTTTTAAGGAGACTAGGTGTAGTCCAACACCCAAGTGCTTTATCTCAGCTTCCTTTCTCCTCTTTAGATGCCCTGTAAGTGATGCACGTGGCCTTGAGGTCTCTAGTGTTGTCTGGTACTATTTTGCTCCCCTTTGCTTTGGTTCTGGAGTTAGCTTTTAGCCCCACAGGCCAACTGGTGTGAAGCTAGTGAGCTCCCCTGAGCTGTGTGTTGATGTAGTGTTATTGTCCTAAACAGCTAGACCTGGGCTGTGAGGGAGATGCCTCAGCTTCCCCAGATGCTGGATGAATTCTTTGAACCTGCAGATCTGACCGAGAGTCGAGTGATGGCTGGCTATATCCAGTCATAAGTCCCTAGAAAAGGCCAAGGAACTGTGTCTTGAGACCTCAGCTTCAGAAGGCTGTCACTGTAGCCCATCCACAGGCAACCTCTCGTACCACAGGGACACTGCAAAACGAGGTCGGTTTGTAATACTTGGAAGAAAGTCTGTAGATCCCCATGAGATAGAGACCACATTACCACAAGATAGCCACGGTGGGCAAGGTGCTAATCATCATCATGACACTGCCTCCTGGAATTCAGGGGATGGTTTTTACAGTCAGCCAGGTAAACAGACGGCCTGGAGTAGAGCGGCAGCTTCTAAAGGAATAGTGTTGATCAGTGAGCAGCCTTCTGCGCATGCACAAAGAAACAGAACCGTTTTCTAAATCACAGGTCCAACATAGTAGATCGAGCTGATTCACATGTCACTTTCCATGGAACAGTCAATGTGGCGATGCCTGGTGAAGCCAATAAATGATTGCTAATATGTTTGTTGTACCAATGAAGAGCATTCCGATAAGGGCAGTGTATGAAGTGATTGACATACTGTCCTTTGTCTCTTCCAGGTTGTACAAGCTGTGTGAGCCACCTCCCCCAGCTGGAGAAGAATGAGCATTCCCAAGAGCCAGGCGGATAGAAGCTTCCAAATGCTGGCCAAGTCAGC
This sequence comes from Cricetomys ansorgei, assembly GCA_026225945.1. Taxonomy (NCBI): domain Eukaryota; kingdom Metazoa; phylum Chordata; class Mammalia; order Rodentia; family Nesomyidae; genus Cricetomys; species Cricetomys ansorgei. Next base: position 34,671,436 of record JAMJFZ010000239.1, on the reverse strand, counting down.
ATTCTCCACTGAAGATAAAGAAGTGCATATTTAAGATGTAAACCCTTCCCCGAGGTGTAAATAACTAATGTTGGGTTTCTCCTTGGATATTTATGTTGGAACTGGCAGTTCATTCAGAAAGTTCAATCCCATACTCTATATATTATAGACGTTATAGATTCATATTAGGGCAAAATTCACTGCTGGAATTTATAGGCAGAATATACAGAGATAAAGATTAACTATTTGATTCCTTCCTCATTCATTAATTACGTTGTATTTCTTTTCAACTTCCCCAGTGGGCACATGTAATACTTGATAATTTTTTTTCTCAAAAAAGTCTGTCACTAAAAATGATGGCTACACTCTGGAAACAGTAAGGACGGTGTACACTGGGAGGCACAGGTGCTCCAGTTCCTGCCCACACCTCACAGGAGTGCATGCATGTGTGGGAAGTAGGAATGCACACTCCTCCCTCTTTTCCAGGGCTTCTTGGTAATGAAGAAAGCTGCGAGGCCCTGGCAAGACTTTCTTCGCTGTCATCAAGTAGATTTTCTACCCGTGTAAACATTCCAGCGGGCTGGTGCTTAGCTCTGCAGTAGGCCCTGAGTACTGTGTAGTGCACCACTGATGTCTGTGGGTCGGGAGGCACCAGGGGTGTGCGAGGAAGAAAGAAACAAGCCTGTTTGAAAATCCAGGCTTTAACTGAGAGAGATGAACTCTTAATTTTATTAAGTCTTCCTAGGAGATGCCAGACCCTTAAAAGAATGCACCATTATGAGGCTTTTTCTATAAAGTTATATGTATAAGATGTGAAAATAGATTTATTTGTTGTCCTTCAAAGAACCTTTCCAGAATAACCTTGATATTATGGGAGAGGGTATATTCATTCTAAAGTATATGTGATGTTTATCACTTCTGTGTTGATATACTAACATTGTTTTTTAGTACTGGGAGTAGATTAATATTGGTTTTAAATATATATTTTTAAAAATAATTAAAGCATCATTTCTGTGGTGATAATAGGGTTGTGCTTTGCTTAATGATAGGGATAAATTGTGCCTCTAGCAATATTTTCATCATTGTACAAATGCCACAGGGTGCACTTACACAGCAGGATGACAGTCTGACCTGTGGAACCATGTCCTATAGACTGTCCATCACAGACCAGAAGCCCGCTGTGCAGCACAGGACTGTGTATGGATGTAGGCTAAGCACATGAAATCCTACCTAAACCACAGTTTCAGTTTTATTTTCCATTATTCAGTTTTATCTTATAAAATGACTTTCAGGCTATCATTAAAAGCTGTCTTTACTTCCAGTGACATATTGAATTTAAAAATGTGTTCCAAAGGTATGGGATATATGTATCCTACTAGTTAAGGTAAAAATTCCTGGGCACAGAGCCCTTGAGTTTTTTAAGTAAGTCTATATGTGACTAATCATAGGGGGGCCAACATCAGTTTCCAAAGGAAAGTCTTAGCATTTTGAATCTTTTTTGACATACATCTATAACATTCAGGAAATTAACATTCTTGATACTATCAACACACAACCCTGATGCTCTGGTAATTCAGACCGTCTCCTGCTGCATGTCTTAAGAGTGAAGAGAACTGGTTGACTGAGAAGACCCTTCAGTTGCCTTGCTGTCCTCCGCTCTCCATCCTGGCAGGAGGCCTCCTTAGAAGCACGAAAGGGCTAAGAAGCATGGTTATATCTCGTGGGGGCACATTATCTGCTTTTGCAGACAATATTTATAAATTAATGCATCTTAAGGCTCCACTCTACATAAAAGAAAGTGACTAATGTTATTTTTGAGTTAAACATATTTTCTGTGTACACAGAAGTGACTTTAAAATTTTGCTAGTGATTCATAGGAACATCAATCACTGTTATTTTTTTTATTACAACAAAACCATAGCCAGCATAGATTAGTATGAAGTGGCACCTCTTATTGCTTAGCCCACGCCTTGCTAGTCTTTCTTCACAAAGCCTCATGGCAGAGATGAGAGTTAACCTTGTTTCATTACCTGCGCTTCACAGTTAAGCTAAAGCAAAGTCTAACCAGTGACTTGCACACGCTCACGCGGTGACTGTGGTGGAGTCAGAGGTTACCCCAGGAAACCCATCTTCTTTCTATACCATGGTGCTTTCCTTATCCATCGGTCACTCCTCTTGCAGTAAGGTGTTCAATTAAAAAGGAAGGTAGGGCTGGGGATATGGCACAGTGGTTGAGCTCTTGCCTAGCACACGGGAAGCCATATGTTAAAGCATGTTGGCTCTCCTTTAAGTCAATGGTGGCTCACAACTGTAATCCCAGTACTCGGAGGACACGGAGGCCGTAGGGCTGACAGATGTTTAAGGCCAGCCTGAGCTACGGAGTGATTGTGAGCCCAGTATTGACTGCAGTATGGACACTGCCTAAGAAGGAAAAGACATTTCAGTGCACGTTATGTGGGAATGGCACTATTTATGACTCTATTGATTTCAACTTTGAATAGTTCAGTTCTGAGTGAAACGAAGTTGACCCTGTGCTAACTTTAACAGTGAAGACAATCCGTAAGAAAGAAATCCCAGATTAGACATTAGCTAACTCAAGCAAACAACGTCCTGTCTGTGTACACATAGATTTTATAGGTAAGATACATGTTTACTTTTTGGAAGGTTTGGGTTGAGAGTAAGTTATTCCGTGTATTTAAAGCAAGTAATTTCTATTGCAAACAGTCAAGTTTTCTTGTACAAGTCCAAGCAGCCTTTGCAATGTGATTCAACACAGGTTAGCAGGCATTTTCGTATTCACTTGTGTTTTTATAAAATCACAATATTAAATTTCAAATGAATAACCTTGATTTAAATCATTTGTTCTTTTTTAAAAAAAAATTTAAAGGAATTCTGGACTCTCTCCACCAGTGGGATTACAGTCACTATCCGCTTGTCCTGTTGAAGTCCGAGGGCAAAAGATTCTAAAAGGGTTTAAGATGACCTCAGTTTCAATGAAGTAAAACACACTATACCATTGCATGTTTGGAGTTTTAGGGAAGAGCCTCAGGAAAATCTTTACTCTGAAGCCCAGGTGGGGAAAACATAAGAGGCATCTTTACCAAGAATGGCCCCAGCATGGTGATTTTACAGAATGGCCACCATTTTCCTAGGTGCTGCGACTCCAGGCTGGTCATGGTGGTTAATCTTTGGTTTCCGAATCATTTGCTGCCTTGATGGTTTGCCATTGTCAGGGTTGTTAGCATTCGTGTTGCCAAGCACCGCCTGGCACGCATGGATGTCTATTAACGTACTGTGCATCTCTTAGTTGTTTCCTAGTGGGATGCCTGGTTCACTCAGGACAGTTTCTTTCTCATTGGGATAAATTCCTGATGTCTACTAAATAATACAGAGGCAGGTGTATGCATATGTCCTTATGTATCAACTACTTTTTATTTTTTTAAGAAGATGTACTATAAAAATCAGGTTGTGGTATCTTATCTGTATGAATAGGAAACAGAGTTTCTGGTTATGACGGCAGTATGATGTCTACTGTAGATGTCAGTGCTGTCTACCTGGTGGGTAGTCTTTAGTTCACTGGTGTTAGTTTCATAGTTGTGTGAGCCAGCTTTTCTTTTCCCCTCTCTTTCGTCATTGCTGTGACATCTAAGGTAATTGATTTACAAAGGGGAAAAATTTATTTTGATTCCATGTATTGGAAATTCTCTTCCATAATCAACCGCAGCCTGTGCCACTGGGCCTGTGGTTGGGTGGCATCTCATGGCAGGAGAGGATGGTGGAGCAAAATGACTTTGCTACTCAGAAATCAGAGATGAGAAAGAGACTTTGGCCCCATGGTCTTTGAAAAGCAGTCTTCAACAGATACAGAAACACCCCCACTTTGTGCTCCCCTCCCCCCAGGTGTCTTACAATCTCCCAGTAGTATCATGTTGGGGATTGAGCCTTTAACACAGGGAC